>JADKXX010010112.1:0-16993 GCA_017310255.1 Butorides virescens | reverse complement strand
GGTGGGGGGATGCCGGGGTGGGGGGATGCCGGGGTGGGGGGATGCCGCACACAGGCTGAGGTGCCCCGGCACAGCCAGCCGTACCTTTCCCGTCTGCGGCGCCAGGTCCAGGGCGTAGATCCACCGAGCGTGAGCGTTGACCTCGGCGCGCAGGAGGCCCGTCGCCGCCTCGTACAGCCGAATCTGCCCGTTCCCGTAGCCCGCGGCCACGATGCCGTTCCACAGCTTCACGGAGGAGCAGGCGCAGCTGGGCACAGGGGCACGTCTCATGTCTCACCTCCTCCCCTCCCGGCCGCAGACCCGCAGGTGGGGGCTGGTGCCGGGTGTCCCCCTCCTGTCACCCTCCCATCCCTCACGAGAGGCTGCCGTGGTCTGGCTGGGGCCGTCCACCACCCCCCCGGCCGGGACCCCGCCGTGTCGCTCTGTCCGCCCCTCGGGCTTACCCACAGGCCGGGATTTTGCTGCGCAGGGCGAACTCCTCTCCCGCGCTCCAGACGCAGAGGGTCCCGGCGTCATCGGCAGTCACCAGGTCACCGGCCCCCTCCTGCAAAGCAGCGGCAGCTCGGCCTCCGCCCCGGCTCCGCTCGCGGGCAGCCAGCCCCGCCGGCGGCAGCGCGCCGCTGACTCACACCAGGCAGGAGGTTCCTGCTGCCCCGGCTGCCTGCGCCGCTAAAGTGGCTGCAAAGCAACGCCAGGGCCTGCAGCAGAACAAGCTTAAAGTTTAACAGCTGGCAGGAACCGCTGACGCGTTCCGTGAACACGCAAGGCTCGGCTGTGGTCGCACGCCGTTCAAACACGTTTGGGTTCGGCGAGGCTCATTACACAGAGGATAAAGTTTCTAGGGAGAATTACCACATCCCCTGCCTCTGCGCCCGAGCCTGGGCGCCCCTCGCCTTACGGGCAGCTGGGATTTCACACGCCAGGCCCCGGCTCTCGCTCGTTAGGAAGCCTGCGACAAACCTCGGCGCGAAGCGCGAGCGAGGCGTCGGACGGCCACCGCAGACGGAGGTGGGTGACAGGAGAGCTTCCACGTAAACAGGCTCCACGTCCCGGCTAATTGGGAACCAGTTCTCGGGAATTAATTGTTCAGGGGAGTCCCAAAGGCAGAGGCTGTTAAGGGTGACTAATTAGAGAAAGTGTGAGAAAGCGTCCTCCTTGGGAAGGAGGCAGCCAGTAACGAAGGCGCCAATTAGCGCGTGGCGCAGAGGTGTCAGCCGGGCGAGCCGAGGCGGAGGAAGCCCCATCCCGGACTGCGCTCCTTAATCGGGTGAAGTCACCTCACCACGAGGATGGTCACCAGTACCATGGCAGATTGGGTGGGTTACCCCCCGGCGAGGGGGGGCGGCTCACCCCATTAGCAAGCACCCAGGCACGGCTCTGCCCCCGACCCCTGGCACTGGCCCCCGGGGGCAGAGCAGCAGGGCCCCGCACTGGCAGCCAGCGCCCCGGGATGGCCGTGGTGACGCAGGCGTGACATGTCCTGCTGCGGTACCTCACCGCTCTAATGGCGGGAGCACGAATTTTAGGGTGGGTTTATTCACGGCCAGTTGTGCTCGTGTGCTCTCGTAGCACACCCAGCCTTCAGCTTCAACAGCTCTTCCGTGCTCCGGCGCTCAGCCCGGCGGATCATGGGGTGCTCTGGGCCAGCACAGGCCGTGCTCCCGCAGCCACACTGCATGCAGGGGGACCAGCCCTGTCACCGCCTTCGCTGCCCCTCTCTGCTTCAGCATTTGCATTCCCAGGACCGAGGTCCGGTCAGCTGAGAAGCGTGGGGCCCGAGGTGCGGAGAAGGCAGAGACCGGCTGAACGCCGATGGAAGCTGGGACAGCCGGGTAGCCGACGGGGTGGCTGCTCCCAGCTGCCCGGGCAGCAAAGGGAACAGCCCTGAAACACCACAGTGTACGAGGGCAGCGTTTTAGACCACACCAAAGTTTTAAACCACACTAAAGACCCCCCCTGACGCCCCCACCGGCTCCCCTGGCCCAACCGCTGGTGCCAACCCCAGACATACCGGAGCCTGGCCCAGCTCCTCCGCGATGTCGGTGATGGCGTCGCAGTGCTGCTCCAGGACCTCGCTCACCGTGATGTTCGTCCCCTTGGGGGGGATGTCAAACACCAGCACCAGCCCAGAGGACGTCCCTGCAGGCGGGCCGGAGGGGGCATCAGCGGGGGCTCGTCCCGCTCTGTCCTGGCAGGGAGCCTCCAGCGCTCGCCGTGCCTGCAGCCGGGCTCCTCGCTCCCCCAGGACCTGCTGCCTACGTGGGGCTGCCCCTTACAGACGCCGCTCGCAGACCTGCCCCTCTGTTCAGCACAGAGCAGCTCCCTGTGAGAGCCACGGCGCACACCCAGCCCCTTCGGCTGACCCCACATCGTTACGCCGTCCCCAGGCCCCAGCACCCCCCCCCCAGCACCGCCCCCCCTCCCCGTCCTTCCCCAGGCTCCCAGGCTCGGCTCACCCACGCAGATGAAGCGTCCGCCAGCTGCAGCGATCCCTCGAGCAAACACCGCTTGTGCTGAAAGGAAAGACACCGAAGGATGAGACCGAGCTGGGCGGGAGTGTGGATCTGCTAGGGGGAGGGGGCTCTGCAGAGGGACCTGGCCAGGCTGGATCCATGGGCCCAGCCCAGTTGGGTGAGGGGCAACAAGACCAAGGGCCAGGTCCTGCCCTGGGGTCACCACAACCCCAGGCAGCGCTCCAGGCATGGGGCAGAGGGGCTGGAAAGCTGCCCGGGGGAAAAGGGCCTGGGGGGGTTGGTCGAGAGGGGGCTGGAGATGAGCCAGCAGGGTGCCCAGGTGGCCAAGAGGGCCAGCGCCATCCTGGCTTGTATCAGGAGTGGTGTGGCCAGCAGGAGCAGGGCAGGGACCGTACCCCTGTGCTGGGCACTGGGGGGGCCGCCCCTCGACTGCTGGGGTCAGGGTTGGGCCCCTCCCTCCCCGAAGGCCCTGGGGGGGCTGGAGCGTGTCCAGAGAAGGGCAGCGGAGCTGGGGAGGGGTCTGCTCCATCCCAGCCAGGTCCAGGAGCAAGGCTGCTGGGGGTCTTCTCCCTGTGCTCCCAACACAAGGTTTACCTGGAGGATGCTCCGTGACGTCCAGCGCGTGCCAATACACCATGATGGAGCCGTCAGACTCGTACATCTGGAGAGAGAAAGCAAGAGGGTGAGGCCCAGGGGGGTGGGCAAGTTTCTCTTACAGCTTCAGGCTCAACCACTGTCCCGAGAGGTCTCCAAGAGAGAGCGACAGCTCTCTGGGTACGCAGCAGGACCTCCAGAGGGTCCTCACAGCAAGCTCATCCTCCCAGCACCGTGACTTCACTTCTCGCCCTCCGCGGAAAGCCACCTCACCTGGATCCCTTTCTGAGAGGTCAGCACCAGCAGGACGCGCGACGGCAGGACGCACCAAGCAGCCTGGAAGGGAAGGAGCTCTCAGCAGGGCTCAGGAGGGGGAAGACGGAGCAAAAGCCCCCCCACCTCCCGGGGAGGGACAGTCTGCAGTCACCAGCAGAGGCGTGCGTGTTTCTGGCTCCTGCCACGGGCCACAGAAGGTGGGTCCCTACCACCCTCGGGGACCTCCCCAGGGTCTCACCAACCATCTCAGCAGGCTCCTTCCCTCTCCCCCCTCCCCGTAACCAGGACACTGCAGGCTCCTGCTTCTGCCCTGGCAGTTCTACAGCCCTGTGTGCTCAGGGAAGGCCCTTCCTCCCTGCTTCGTAGCTCCACTGCCTCTCCCTGTGCTCGGCAGTCGGCCCGTTTGGGCCTTGCGGCCGATGGGTCCCATCTACCCAGGTGAGAGCAGGCTGGCACTAAAGCGCAGACCTCTGCTGAGGCCAGCACATGGCGCTGAGGCCAGCGTCACCCTCACCAGGGCACAGAAAGCAAAAGCAAAGACCAAGAGGTGATGTCACGGCAAGCCCCAGGCCCCCCTTGTCACCCTGCACCACCCCGTCCCGCTCCCACCGGCCCCGGTGAACCCCCCGGCAGCACCGCGCTCCTTCCACCCCTCCCCGCACCCATTCACGGGGTTGCTCCGGCCGCACCCCGGAGGCAGCGGGGCACTGCTCACGGCCCAGGCTGCGGCGCCCGCTTCCCATTAGGCTGCTGGGGGAGCAGAGCCCCCGCAGCCGCTGCGTGTCACGGCCCCCCCGGTGAGGGCTCGGCCGCAGGGCTGGCGGCGAGAGGGCTGCGACCCCGCAGGGGGGGTGCGGGCACCCCGGCAGCCGTTACCTGGGTGAGGAGCGGGGTGCTGACGGCCATCCCGCCCTCCTTGGCCTGCAGCTGGCGGTGGGAGAAGCCGAGCCCGTCGGCGGCGGCGCTGACCACGCTGAGGCTGGGGCCGTGCACGGCGCTGAAGCAGGCGAGCTGCCGGCCGGGCGGGCGCAGCACGCTCAGGTTGTTGTACAGCGCCGCGCTGCTGCCCTTCAGCGGGAGGCTCTTCTCCTTGCGGTACCGCCTGCGGGGCACCGCAGCTCCAGCGCCGCCGGGGCCGCTCCCGGGGCCGCCGGGACCGCTCCCGAGGCCGCTCCCGGGGCCGCTCCCCGGGGCCGCTGGCCTCCCGCTGGCCTCCCGCTGCCCTGCCCGCCCCGCCCGGGGCCGCCCCGGCCCCCTCCCGGGCCCCCTCCCGGGCCCCCGCTCCCCTGGGTTCCCCCCCGGGGCCCCCCGCCTCCCGCCCCGCTCACCCCGAGTCCGCTGCAGCCATGGCGACGGCGGCGCGGTGTGATGACGTATGGGCGGCGCGCCGGGGGCGGGGCCGGCGTTGCCGTGGAGACCGGGACGCCTCGGGGCGGGGCGGGATGGCGGAGGTGGGGGGGGGCCCGGCCGGGCTGGGGGGGGGCGAGGGGGGCCGGGGTGGGGGCAACTGGGATGTGCTGGGTGTACTGGGGTGTACTGGGGTACATTGGGGTATACTGGGGTATACTGGGGTGTGCTGGGGTGTGCTGGGTGTACTGGGGTGTACTGGGGTACATTGGGGTATACTGGGGTGTACTGGGGTGTGCTGGGGTACATTGGGGTATACTGGGGTGTACTGGAGTGTGCTGGGGTGTGCTGGGGTACATTGGGGGTATACTGGGGTGTGCTGGGTACATTGGGGTATACTGGGGTCTGCTGGGGTGTACTGGGTGTACTGGGGTGTACTGGGATGACCTGGAGCACATCAGGGTGTGCTGGGACAAGCTGGGGTGCCCGGGGGGTGCCATGGGGATGCCATGTTGGAGACGCCCCCGCCCCGGGACAGGGCACGGGGTCCCCGCTGCCGCTGCCGGGCTCTGGGCCAGCAGAGCCCCCCGGGCCCCCCGCCAGGGGCTCCCTGTGCCTGGTCCCTGCAGGCTGGGGGGGACCCTGAGCCGTACCCACCCCAGTGGCAGCGTGGCCCCGGGCCCGTCCTGCCTCACCCCCCCGCCGCCGCGGGCACGGAGGTGTGGGAGCTGCCGGGGCTGTCGTGTCTCTCTGCAGAAAATGCCCCCCCGGGAGCGGGCGGCCGCCTCCAAGTCGCGTGGGGAGAGGGCCCGGCCGCCCACCGCCGCCGCCCGAGCCGACCTCGTCCCCGGGCGCCTGCCCGAGGCGGAATGGCTCTCCCTGCTCGGGGCCGCCCGGGGGGACGAGGAGGCCGGGGACATCCTCGCAGAGCTCCTGGGCCGCGTGATGGACGAGTGCTCCAAAGCCAACGCGGTTCGGCAGGTGAGCGCGCCCCGGCCCCGCTCCTGGGGGGATTCCCGGGGCGCTCGCAGCCCCCGCGCCCTGGCGTGGGAGGGGGCCGGGGGCACGGGGGGCTCAGCCCTGGCTCTCCCCGCAGTGCGTGCCCTTCACCGTGGGGCAGGCCCGGGACGCCATCCTGCAGATCGCCCAGTGGCGCTTCCTGGCGCGGGACGAGGGGGAGACGGACCCCGAGGGAGACGGCTCCTGGCGGGAGGACGAGGAGCCCCAGCCCTGTGCCACTGACTCCTGGGCGCAGGGCTCCGTTCCCGTCCTGCGCCTGTCCCCGTGCCCGGGAGAGGTGAGACGTGCCCCAACGCCCCCACAGACCCCCCGGCAGCCCCACTCTCCCCTGCCCCACGCCTGGGGCTGGGGCCAGCGACCCCCACGGGCAAGGGCTGGGGCGTGGGACGCTGGCTGAGCCCCTGGGCCCGGCATGGGGTCCTCCGGGCACGGCTGCACAGCCCCCGGCGGGGCACGGCCTCCCCCCAACGCCCCCAAGGAGCTGGGGGGTCCATGCTGAGGTGGGCAGTGTCAGTTGCTGCTGGGATGGTTCCCCACTCTGGCAGTGCCAAGGGCTGGGGGGCTGTGCCGTGGACACTGAGCCACCCCCATCGGGCACCTCGACACCCACCCCAGGTCCCCCTTTGCCCCCTCCCGGGCAGGTCTCCGGTGCGCAGACCCCGTGCCGGCACGGAAGCCAGGACACCCCCCCAGCAGCCGAGGCCGTCGCTCCCCCGGCGCAGCCCCTGCGTCCCGGGCAGGTCCCCGCTGTCCTGCCCGTGCCAGCGCCGTCCCGCCCGGAGCTGCTGCCAGACGAGGTGGATGTCATCCCCCGTCCCCCCGATGGAAAACCTCCCCGCGCCCGGCCCCTGCTGCCTCGGGCAGCCCTGCTCTGCCCAGCCAAGCCCCCGGGGCAGCCAGGGGATGGACGGCGTCGGCCACGCTCGTCCCATGGTGACACGGAGGGGAGCGGCGTGGCGGGGGCCAGCAGCCACAGGCCACCACCGCCGCCTCCCTCCTGCACCAACCTGGTAAGGATCCGGCCGGGGAGGCCCCCGCACAGCACGGGGGTGCAGCGAGAGGGGTCTGGCACCATCCTGGGGGTGCCCAGGCTGGGCCCCAGCAGCCGGCCCGAGCGCTGGATCCGGCCCCACGTGGAGGTGCTGGACCTGGGCACGGAGGCCAAGCCACCGGCTCGTCCCCAGGGTGCCCGCTGGCACAGCCGGGGGCCAGAGCTGGGCAGATGCCGGCTGCCCCGGGGGCTGGTCACCATGGCGGGGGGACAGCTCCAGCCCCCCCCGCCGGGGTCCCTGCAGCCCCCCAGCCCCATGCCCTGGCAGTTCGGCTCCTTGCTGGCCCCTGCTGGGCTGGCCCCCGGCGTGACCGTCAGACGGGGCGGCAGCGTGAGGAGCAGGCTCAGCATCCCCATGCATGGTGAGGAGGAGGAGGAGGAGGAAGAGATGGGAGAGGCCGAGGGGGACCTGAGACCCATCCGCCCCACCGTGCCCTTCCCGGCCATTGCGGTCTGGCAGGTCACGGGCGAGGGCGAGCGTTGAAGGCGTCCCCCCTCTTCCTCCTGCCCAATGAGCGGCGTGTGGGGCGAGCCCCCTGCTCCTCACCGCCGGGGCAGCCCTGCCTGGCTCCCCTCCCTGTCCCGCGCGTTGCCCCCGGGCCCCCGATGTGCCGCGTCTCCGCTCCGGCAGGACAGCCACTGTGCCGGGCAGGAGCCGTGGCGCTGCGGGAGGCCGCTGGAGCCCCATGGGCCTCGTCCCCGTCCTCCCCCTCACATCCTGGGGAGCAGCCCCTCCCGCTTGGCCCCCATCCCGCAGCTCATCCGCTGGGAAAGCGGCTCCAGCGGCTCCGTGGCTGGGTGCCCGTCCGGGCGCTGCCCTTGCCCCGCAGCCCAGCGCAGCGGCTGGGCACCCCAGCTCTGGCAGAGGCCTCCGGTCCTAGGCTGGCTCCCCGCCCGCTGCTTTCGGCACGTTCCCACCTGAGCCTCCCTCCCCAGCAGTTACCGCCGCGGGCGCCGGGTCCGGCGCGGGGCAGGGCACCAAAGCGGCGCTGCAGTGAGGTGGGGAGCTCGGTGCCCTTTGCAAGCTCTGCTAAAGAAAACAGGAATAAAAATTGGTTTCTGTCACTCGGCTCTCGTTGGCTGCCCCAGCCCAGCCCTGCGGCTGCCACGCCGCGAGCTCCGGCAGCGGGAGCCCACGGAGCCGCCAGCCCTCCGGCGCACAGCAGCCCCTCCGCCTGCTTTTCAGCGTGTAACCGCACGCAGCCCGTACCCCGCTGCTGATTTGCCACCAACTGAGAAATGAGAGGGGTTTAAGGGGGCTTCACTGCGCGAGCTCTCCCCGGGCTTTGCCACCGCCCCGTGTCCCCAGGCTGCAGCGCTGGCCCAGGTCCCTGCCCTCGGGGGCACGGCCACCTCCGGCTGCGTCCCTGGTGGGTGGTCCCGGCTCTGCCCCCTGCACCCAAAGCCACTGGGGCTGGTGGTGCCGAGCCACCCCAGGGCTGTTCGCCAGCTCCACCAGTGCCCTGGCTGGGCGAGCACACATTTTTTTCTATAAAGAACCCGTTTGTGGCTGTAACGGTGCGGGGCGATGCTCAGGGCCAGCTGAGCTCAGGGAGGGTTCATCCGGGGTGGGAACCCAGTGCCGGGAAACGCTGGAGGCTTTGGAGGCTGGAGTGGTCAGGGAACGGCCGCAGCTTGGAATTGAATCATTTTGGTTGGGAAAGACCATGGGGATCATGGAGTCCAGTCGTGGCTCGGGGCCAGCGATGCTCGTCCAGCACCCGAGGCTCAGGGGCTGCAGGAGCCCCGGGAAGATGGACCCATTCCTGGGGGAAGCGTCTCTGGAGCTGTAAAACCCCCAGAGGGGGCCGGCTGGGAGCGCGGCTGGGGAAGGGCCGTGCCTGTGTCCCCAAGGACGGGGACCTCGCGTTGGGGCTGCACTGGTGGGATGGGGTCTGCCTGGACCCACCCCCTGCGCGGCCACCCCCAGGCTCCTCCGGCTCCCCGCATGCTCCGGGTGCAGCGCAGCACCCTGGGGCTGCCCCCCGTCCCGGCGGACCCCTCCAGCAGGTCCCTGCTCCCGCAGGTGGGGTGGGGACCTTGGGGCTGCCCAGCGGGCATCGCCCCTCCTGCAGCGGCTGCCCGGGGCTGGCGGGGGCTCGCCGGCCGCTCTGGGTGGGTGGCCCTGGGCAAGCACAGGGCTCGCGTGTCTCAGCCTCCAGCCCGCTCTGCCCCTCCCAAGGTACGAGCCCAGCGAGCCGCTTTCCTGCTGTGCCCCCTCGCTCCCGCAGGCTCGGGGGGCAGGAGGGGACCGCGCCGTGCCAGGGCTGCCGGGCTGGGCGAAGGTCTCCAGCTGACCTCCGGCCCCTGCCGGACTCTGTCCCCCAGCCACATCCCAGTGCCCCAGCCGGACCCCGCGCCCCCGCCATGGAGCTGCTGAGCGCCTGCAGCCACCCGTGCTGGTTCCTGCTCACGCTGCTCCTGGGGCTGCTCCTCTGGGCCGGGAGGAGACGCGCCTGGGATCCCCGCAAGTGCCCCGCCGACCTGACCGGCAAGACGGTGATTGTCACCGGAGCCAACAGCGGTGAGCGGGGACTGGCGGCAGGGGAGCGCGTGGGCTGCGGGCGTCGGGGTGGGCCGGGGGGGTGCGGGACCCTCTGGCTGCAGGGCTGCGGGGCCGGCGAGACGCAGGACACGGGTGCGGGGCTGCGGGTCCTGCCCGGCCATGGGACCCAGCCACCCCCCGGGGGTGTGCATGATGCACTCCCGGCACCCGGTGCCCGTGGCACGCTCACGCTGGGTGCCCTCAGCGCTCTGCTGCACCGCGTGCATCTCTCCGTGCCGCACGCTCGGGAGCCGGTCCCCGGTGAGCTGCCCCGGCTGCCGGCGTCCTCTGCCCGGGAGCAGCCTCGTGGGGCTCGGGGCAGCCCCACGCCCGCAGCCCCTGCCCAGCCTCTGCAGCCGGACTCTGCCCCAGCCAGGTTAATGACTGACAGCCGAGGTCACCGCGCCGCGCCGGAGCCGCACGCCGGGGACGGGGTCACTGCTCCCCCCTGCATCCCACTGTAAAGCGTGGGGTCGGGGCACTGGGACCCGCGGGGCTGGGGGTGCAGCGGGGGCCGTGTGCCAGGGCTGGGGGGTCCCCTCGCATGCAGGGCACCGGGTTGTCCCCCTGTGTGCCCAGGGACAGGGTGGCCCCACATGTGCTGGGTGCTCCCCCCCCGCCCAGCGCTGTCGTTTCCCACCGTGCGGGAGCACCGATGCGGAGCGGTGCTGGCACGGCGCGGCCGGGCGGGTTGGGTGGCAGTGGCCGTGGCAGCCGTCCTGCCCGCGTGGCCTGGAACCATGGTGAGCTGCCACCGCCAGCTCCTTCCCGCACGCCGCGGTGGCCGTCCTGCCTCGCCCCTGTCCCCGTCCCCGCACAGCCACACTGTGCTGCAGAGTGGGGAGCCCGGCCCCGGGGTACCTGCCCCACTGCCCCCCCCGACACCCCCCGCTCCAGCACTGGGGCACCCTGGGTTTGGCACCGGGCTCCTGGCAGTGGCTGAGTCACCTGGGACAGGGTCCCCCTCCACTGCCCTGTCCTGCTCCGGGGCTGCCCAGACCATGGGGACGGGGACAAGGACCCCCCAGGGACACCTCGCCGTGGGGACCCAGCAGGGATCAGCCCGCGCCCGCTCCGTGTGCTGCAGGGATCGGCAAGTGCGTGGCCCTTGACCTGGCCCGCAGGAACGCCCGCACCATCCTGGCGTGCCGGAGCCAGGAGCAGGGCCAGGCAGCCGTGGAGGAGATCCGGGCGGCCACCGGCAACCCCGCGGTGCTGCTGCGGCTGCTGGACACCAGCTCGCTGGCCTCGGTGCGTGCCTTCGCCCGGGCCGTGCTGCGGGAGGAGAAGCGGCTGGACGTGCTGGTGAACAACGCCGGTCTCACTGGTAGGCGCCGGGGTTGGGGTCGGGCGTCTGCTGCCCCCGCCCCAGCCCCGGGTCCCGCTCCCCGTCCCGCTGCGGTGGGCGATGCCTGCCCGGCTGCCGGCCCCACGCCGCCCTGCGCTCCCCTCTCCCAGGGCTGCCCTTCACCGTCACGCCGGAGGGGCTGGAGCTGACCTTCGCCACCAACTACCTGGGGCCGTTCCTGCTCACCAACCTGCTGCTGGGTGAGCACGGGGGCTGCCGGGGCCGGGGGGGCTCTGGGCACCCCTCCCTGCTCACCCCCCGCTCCGCACAGACCTCCTGCAGGCGTCGGCGCCCGCCCGCGTCGTCAACGTCTCGTCCTTCCGGCACAGCGCAGGCACCGCCGATGGCCGCTACCTCACCGGGAAGGAGCGGCCCGGCAGCTACGACGCCGCCTACAGCAGCACCAAGCTGATGAACGTCCTCTTCACCGCCGAGCTGGCCCGGCGCCTGCAGGGCACGGGTGGGTGCCGGGCTGAGCTGTGCCGTGCCGTGCTGTGCCATGCTGTGCATGGCCGTACCATGCCGTACCATGCCATACCACGCCACACCATGCCGTACCATGCCGTACCACGCCATACCCTGCCACACCACGCCATACCACGCCATACCACGCCATACCATGCCACACCACGCCATACCACGCCATACCCTGCCACACCACGCCATACCACGCCATACCATGCCACACCACGCCACGTGGTGCTGTGCCAGACAATGCCCAGCTGTACCCTGCTGAGCCGTGCCGTGCCATGCAGCTCCCGGGGAGGGCAGCACCCTGGGGCCATCTGCCCATCCTGACCCCCCCACGCTGCTGCATGGTGACACGGGGGCTCTACGATGGGGCTGAGGGGTCTTGGCCCTGTAGAAACTCCCTGGGACCCCCCATGTCCCCCGTGGGTGGGAAAGCCCTGGCCAGGGATGGCCATGTCCCCGGGGGTGGCACCAGTGCCAGGGCACAGAGGAGCCCCCGTGCCGAGGCCAGGCTCGGGGCTGCTCCTGCTGCTCCGGGTGGGATGGAAACGAGGGATTCGGGCCCCAGGGACCGGGGCGGGAGCAGGGCCGTGCCTGTGCCAGGGTCCCCGCGGCCCCAGCCCTGCCCTGGCCCGGGGGTGACGGTGTGGCTCGGCAGGGGTGATTGCCAACAGCCTGAGCCCCGGCGTGGTGAGCACCGGCATCATGCGCCACTTCAGCTGGACCGTCCGGGCGCTCTTCGTCCTCATCCGCCCCTTCATAAAGGTGAGTGGGGATGGATCCTGCTGGGATGCCCCGTCCCACGGCCCCCGCAGCGGCAGGGTGGGCGGGGGGAGCCGGGCCCCCTCCTCACCCCCTTTTTGCCCGGCAGTCGGCGGAGCAGGGGGCCACCAGCACCATTTACTGCGCTGTCTCGGAGGAGGTCTCGGGCATCACGGGCAAGTACTTCGACAGCGACTGCAGGCTGGCACTGCCCTCCACGGCCGCCCGCGACGCCGGGCTCGCGCGCAAGCTCTGGGAGGAGTCGGAGCGGCTGACGGGGCTCACCGACGGCCCCCGGCACTGAGCCAGCGGCGGCTCTGTGTGGGGACATGGCAGCGGCCGTGCCACCCGGCGCTGCCAGCCACTGTGCTGGGTCCCCGCAGCTCCCCGGGACACGGGGCCGGACGCTGCCAGGGGGACGCCAGGGCTGTGTGGGTGGTGGGCAGCCAGCACCAGGGTGCCAGCACCCCAAAGTGCAGCAGAGGGGTCACCCAGCCTGAGCCAGCCCCCGCAGTCCCTTCCCAACAGGGAGAGCGGCCCCGGGGCCCGGCCAAGGCACGTCGGCCGCCGTGATGGAGCGTAGACTGTGCCGCTGGCTGTGGTGCAACTCCTTTATTAAAGAGCCCGGTGCAGCCAGCGCCAGCTACTCCCAGGTGATGTCCAGGTCCAGCCGCTGCTTCCGCACCGCCTGCAGGAAGCCGTCGTAGTCCCGCCGGTGGACGTCCGGGCAGTGGGTCAGGTCCAGGCGACGCAGGTGGCCCTCGGAGGCCAGCAGCAGCCACACGGTCCGGCCGGACACCCGGCTCTCGGCCAGCGAGAGCTCCCGCAGCTCGAGCAGGGGCGGCCCCGGTGCCGCCAGCACCGTCTCGAACACCGAGTCCAGCAGGAAGGGGACGCCGAGCAGGCGGAGGGTCTGCAGGCGCGGGGCATGGCACAGCAGCGAGGCCAGCGTGGCACGCAGTGCCAGCCCGTGCCAGGCTGGGAAGACGCTGGTGGTGCTGGCCAGGGTCAGGGAGAAGCTCTGGAGCTGGGGGAGGCCGTGGGGCAGCAGGTCGGTGTCCCAGCGCGGGGGCTCGGCCGGGGTCTCCCCGTCGGGGTCGGTGTCCGGCGGGGCGTGCAGCTCGGCGCTGAAGGCCTGCAGGCCGGGGCAGCTGGCGAGCAGGGCGGCCAGGGAGAGCTCGTCCTGGCAGCAGAAGCCGTGCAGGGCCAGGGTCTGCAGGCGGGGGCCCAGGCTCCGCACCAGCGGCAGCACCTCCGCCAGTGCCCGGCCCTGCCACCCGCCGCAGCCCAGGGTCAGCCGGGACAGGCGGCCCCAGCCCAGCAGCTCCCAGCTGCCCCCCGCGCCCGGGCTGTCCCCCAGCCACACGCCGGCCTCCTCGGCCTGGGGACAGATGGTGAGGACGGCGGCCAGGTCAGGCTCCTCCACCTCCTCCACCCGCCGCAGGGGCAGGGTGAGCTGGGAGCCCCCCGGGGCAGCCCCCCGCTGCCGCGCCAGCTCCTCCAGCGAGGGGAAGCCCTCGGCATCCCTCGTGCTGTCCAGCTCCTGCCCGTGGAGAAGGCGGAGGGCGTCCGGCACGGTGCTGTGGGCCAGGAACTCCAGGCGTGGCAGGGCCAGCAGCAGGAAGGCCAGCGCCACCGCCATGCTGCCGTCCCCGGCGGGCTCCAGGCCGCGGGCCAGCAGGACGCGGAGCGCGGGGCAACAGAGGGACCGTGCCAGTGGGTCGTAGGCCAGGTGCCGCAGGGCGCGCGGGGTCACCTTCTTGCAGAGGGACACGTCCAGCTCCTGCAGGTGCCGGCAGCAGGAGCCCACGGCCGAGAGCACCTGGACGTTGGCCTGCGTCTCCGCCAGCCCCAGCCGGCTCAGCTGCGGCAGCCCCTCCGCCAGGTCCACCAGCACGTCCGCCGACAGCCGGCTGCAGCCGTGCAGGTCCAGGGAGCTCAGGCTCTGCCGCCAGCACACAGAGCCCCCTCAGCAGGGTGGGGCGGAGGGGATCCCGTCCCACGCAGGGGGGGCACCCCCAGCCCTGCTGACCCCATCCCATGAAGGGGGGGCACCCCCAGCCCCACTCATCTTGTCCTACACGGGGGAGCACCCCTGCCCTGCTGACCCCGTCCCAGGCAGGGTGGGCACCTCCGGCCCTGCTGACTCCATCCCACGCAGGGGGGGCATCCCTGCCCCGCTGACCGTGTCCCACACAGGGGAGCACCCCTACCCCGCTGACCCCGTCCCATGCAGGGTGGGCACTCCCGGCCCCACTGACCCCATCCCACGCAGGGTGGGCACTCCTGGGCCCGTTAACCCCATCCCACGCAGGGTGGGCACTCCCGGCCCTGCTGACCCCATCCCATGCAGGGGGGGCCCCCCCGCCCCGCTGACCTTGCAGCGCAGGACGACGAGCTGGCCGATGGCGTTGCTGACGAGGCCGGGGCAGGGGCGCAGGCTCAGCTCCCGCAGGTGCGGCAGCAGCAGAAGGTGGAGCGCCGCCCGCGTCAGGCGCCGGCTCTCGCCCAGCAGCCGGATCAGGTCCTGCACCAGGCTGCCGGCTGATGGGGGGGACACTGAGGGTCAGCGAGAGCGCCCTGGCACCGCTCGCCCACCCTCCTCCTCCTCGCAGAGGGGATCCCCGGACCCTGCGTCTCACCCAGGTCGTTAAAGGGGCCCATGACGAAGCGGAACTGGTACTCGTCCAGGTAGTTCTCGCTGTAGTCCTTCACCCAGACGCTCTGCATGTGCCGGGCCAGGCTCTGCAGGCAGAGGCTGCCCAGCGCCGGCACCTCCTTCCTCCGCGGCATCTGGGGGGAGAAGGGGACGGTGGGGCACGGCACTCCCGGCCAGCCAGGATGGAGCTGCCCACGGGCCCCAGTGGGCACCACGACTTGCCAGGGCCCGAGTTTATTTTGGGTGCGCTTCAACTGTTTGTGCTGAAGTGGTTAAGAAGGTCCGGCCTCGGTGTGCATGGCCTCGGCCAGCCTGGCTGTGCTGCAGCGGGGCCGGGTGTCTGCTCCGCATGGGGCTTGTTGGGGGTCAGTGAACCGTGCGGTGCTGGTTTCGGTTTCGCTTGGCTTTGCGCACCGGCACGGTGGTTTATCCCCAGGGCTGACCAGGAGGGAGCGGGAAAAACCAACCACCCCGCAGCCCCTCAGCAAGGGGACACCCCAAACCTCACCACCGCGCGCTCCTCCCGGCAGGCAGGTCGGGCACCGTCAGCCGGCTGTGGCAGCACCGAGGATGGGAGAGCACGGTGCCGGGAGAGGGCCAGGCGCTGGGAAGCTGGGGAGACACGTTAATCATGGTGTTCATTGGGCCTGGCAACGCTTGGGCAATCGCACGGTGTTGGCATCCTTGCAATTAGACAAGAAACGAGGGGCTGCATCTCGATGAGGCAACCGAAGCGTCAGCCAGACGAACACGGGATCCCGGTTCCTGGATCCGTGAACTTGGGAGACGTCCCAGCGCAGCCAGAGGGCTGGGGGGGTTAACTGGGATGGGGAGGGCTTCGGAAGCCCTGGCAACTGGGGAGGCTCCTGAAGACTGGAGAAAGGCGAATGCCAGCCCTGCCTGCGAGGGGCCGGGGACCGGGGACAGGTCAGACCCCAGGGACTGGGACACGTCCCCCCGGGAAGCCGCCTCTGGGCGCTCCATGGGCCAACGCGTGCCGGGAGCAGCCGCAGGGAGGGACCGCGGGCCAAGCGCGCCCCTGCAGCCGGGTGGCGGCCACAATGAGACGGGGAACACGGGTGGCAGGAGACGTGTCGCACCGTCACCTCGGCAGAGCCCTGGACGCAGCCTCCCGGCGGGGAAACGGGCGAGAGACGGGCACCTTCGTGGGCAACGGGGGCGGCAAATGGGCCGCGCTGCCGGGATCAAAGCGTCGTGACCGGCGGGACGCAGGCTGTCACCCGCAGCCATCGGTACCGGGGCCGGTCACTGCCAGCCCGCTGCCTGCTCCCCAAGCCCCCCGTCGGCGTGGGGCTGCTGGCCGGGGAGCGGCCTCCCCAAAACGGGGCGGGAGGGGACGGATCCGACCTTCCCGGGGCACCGGTGGGGCCTCACCCCGAGGCCATGGCCGGTTCGGGGGTCACCGTGACAGGGGCCGGGGGGATCCTTCCCCGGGGGTGCGGAGAGGCCGGGGCCAGCCCCTTCCCGGAGGGGCAGGAGTTCCTCCCCGCGCCGGCGGCTTCGGGGACGGGGAAGCCGCTCCCGGCCCTGCGCTACCCCAGGGACCGGGCCCCGGACCGGGACCGGACCCGCCGGGGGGGGGGGGCAGCCCAGTCCCCACGGGAAGGGGCCCGGGCCGCTCCCAGGGCCAGCCCCCCACGTCCCAGCGGCGGCCGCTGCCGGGCCGGGAGCACTCACCGGCGGCTCCGCACCCCGTCCCGTCCCGTCCCGTCCCGCTTCCTCCTTCCTCCCTCCCGCCTGGCCCGGCCCGGCCCGGCCCGGCCCCACCTCCCCGACGGGCGGGACCCGGCCCCACCGCTACCGGCGCCGGCGGCCCCCGCGCTGCCGGGCACAAGGCGGCCCCCCCGGTCCCCGCCGCGGGCAGAGCCGCTCCGCCCGCCCCCGCCGCGCTGGAGGCCCGGCCCGCCCGGCCGCCCCCTTCTCCCCCGCCATAGCCGGCCCGGCCCGGCCTCAATGCCCGCACTGCGCATGCGCGCTGCCGGGAGGCCCCTTCCGCCCTTCTGCCCCCCGGGTGCTGCCCCACGCCGTGCCTGACGCCAAGCTCGGCCGGCGGGGTGGCCGGGCGGTGCGGCGGCGTGGCGGGCAGCCCGGAGCGGCCTAGCGGGGGCCTCGCGGGAGGGCGGGGGCCGCTGGCTTCCGAGAGCGGGAGCCGGGGAGCGGCGCTGGGGAGCGGCCGGGCGGCAGGTACTGGGCGCGGCCTCGGCCGGCCGGGGGGGGCCGGGGCCTCGGACGTGAGGAGGGGATTCCCCCCCCTCGGGGGTGTGTGTGTGTGGTTGGCGGGGGGTTCGTGTCGGTGCGGGGGTGCGGAGCGTCCCCCCTCCATGGCGGTTTGGGGGGGGGGGGCAGGGCTGGGGGACCCCGGCCCCATGGGGTGACTGGGGGGGGCAGGGCTGGGGGACCCCGGCCCCATGGGGTGACTGAGGGG
>JADKXX010010109.1:0-17990 GCA_017310255.1 Butorides virescens | reverse complement strand
GCTCTCCTTGGCGCCGCTCTGTGTCCCTCTCTTCTGGGGGTCGCTGTGGTTTGGCCTGGCCTCCTCTGGGCTAGAGGTTTCCGTGCAGAGCCTGACCCATCGTGCAGGTGCAAAAATTATTTGTAATGCACGGGAAGGCTGATGGGGAGGGAGGCTGGAGACCAGGCTCCTCTGGTCCTGCCGCACGGCGCGGGGCTAGCTGGGCTGGCGCTAGTCTCACTTTTTTCATCATTTTGACTTGTTTTGGTTGTGTTGGGCTTGGGTTTTGTCCAGATAACGCAAGCTTTGGCATCTAATGTCCTTGATCGCTCCTGGGGCTGATGGAGTTGGGCGCGGGGAAGGTTCTCTTGCCTTTCTGAACTTTCTCGGAGCCTTTTGGGTTGGATTTCTGTCCTTAAAATCCATGTAGAGGAGCGGAAGCAGCTTTGGCTCAGACGTCCGTATCTCTGTGGAGGGCTGAGGGATGGGGTTCAGCTTTCCCTCTGTGCTGGCCATCTGGAGCAATGCCGAGTGGGTTTTTTGGCTGCAGTGCCCGTGCCTAACGGGTGATTTAACCTTTCCTTTGCATGAGAAATACAGCCGTCCTTTGACAGAAGCCCTGAAGCCTTTCCCGGGGGTCTCGTGGTGCTCCTGGAGCAGCGGCAGGGTTTTCCCCTCCGGCGGGGAGCGCCTCTCCCGCTTTGCCCGGCGGCCACGGTTGTCCTCCCGTTTGCTCAGCCCGGGCTGGTCGTAGCTCCGGGGATGGGCGAGCGTCGGGGGCTGCGCTGGCTGAGCTCCGGGTCGTTCCTGTGCTTGGTAGAGGCCTGGTTCCAGGTCGGTTTGTTGCTGTTCGTCCCCGGGCGCGTGCCTTGGAGCTCCTTCCCTGGAACGCGACTGCTGTGCCCTCAGAGGCCGCCCGCTCCGTTCCGTGGGACCTTCTGGTCTTCCCCTGCCTGAACGTGCCACCCCCGTTCGGCGCCGTCCCCTGCTTTTTGGGGTATATCTGTGCTGTCGAGCTGCTGACCCATGGTTCCCAACGCAAAATCTCAGCCCGGGCATCGAGGCAGCCGTCGTGGAGCTCGCCTTTCTCCTTTGCCTTTCACAGAACGCGACGGAGCCCTCCGCAGCCCTGCTGGAGGTGGGGGGCCGGGGGGGCCTTCATTAATACGAGTGTTATGGAAAATTCAGCCCCCAGCCTGGCCTGCCGGGAGCTTCCCCAGCGGGGTGCTCCTCGCCCTTTCAAAAACTTCCTGACGGCGTTGGTCTCTCCCCTGGGGTGGCTCATGGCCTCCCTTACGGTCACTGCCAGCAGGTGCTAAAATAGGATGCAAGCGGTCATAAAAATTCAGGGTGCGGCCCCCATTTTGGAGATGGCCACCTGCATTGGCATCCTGGGGGGCATGGCTGGGCACAGGGCCCTGGGCTGCTCGTGGCCGCGGAGGAAGCGGCAGCGCGAGGTGGCTGGCCGCGGTGGCTTGCCAAAGCCCCTCCGTTAGCCCCGCTTGCCATTTGGTAGGCAGCAATTAACGCCGCAGAGGGCTCTGAGAAGAGGGGCTGATGACTTTAATTAGACATCTATTCAGATCAACCAGGGGAAGAACAATTATTGCTTTTAAAAAATGCCCCACGATTAACTCTTTGCTCTCCGTGCCTCCCGGAGGCGCCGCGGCTGCGTGCACACCTTTACCTGGCGGCGCCGGGGTGTCGAACACGGCCGTGAGGTTTTGGGGAGACAACCCCCATCACGGCGTTGTTCTTCCTCAAATTTTGCTATGGAGGGATGCGGTGCCAGGGCAGGCGGGAGGAGCAAGGTCCGGCTGATGGGGGCAAACCTTGGCATCGGGCGAGCGGGGACGGCACACCGCGGGCGGTGGTGGCCGGGGCGTCTCGGGGGGCTCCAAGCAGGGGGGAATTGGGGTGGCCCCCAGCCCCGCGCCCGGCGGTGGGTGCTGCCCACACGGCAGGAGGAGGCGTTGACCCTCCCGGTGCCCCGGCGCGGGTGGGCGAGCGGCGGCTGCGCCGGGGCCTTGCGGAGCTGAGCCAAGGCCGTTGCCGCCGCTCCTGCGGATCCAGCAGGAGCCGGGGAGCGTTAGGACCCAGCGAGCTGGCAGCGCGGTGACAAGTCTGGAGCAGCGCTAGCGCAGAGTGGGCTCCGTCGGCTGGGCTGGATTTTTGTATATCCCTGTATGAAAGAATCCTCTGCCAGGAAAGGGCTTGTTCCCCTTCCTGGGCAACCCCGCGGAGCCTCGCCGGGGACACGCAGGGATGCTGAGCGCGGCTGAAACGTGAAGAACCTCGGCTGAATCGCTGCTGGCCATGAACTGAGACCATTATCTAAAAATAATAAATCTTTAAAATAAAGAGCAAAGCCGGCGGCGGCATGGCCCAGAGCAAGAGGCACACGTACGGCCGGGTAAGCTGGGGGGGGGGGCAACTTATTTACGAAGTCCTGGCTGTGCTGCCGGGTAGCGTGGTGATGGACCTTAGCGCTATCTGTTGCCAGGAAAAATGCGTCTCTTTATCCTGCGCTCTCGGCGGTGCGTCCTGCGCTGCCGTGTTCTGGGGTCGGATGCCTGCACCGCTCACGGTATCCGTCAGGATAGGCGGTGGGCGGATGAACGGTCTGAATTGCATTAGCGGACGCGTCCTTTTGATTTAAGTTCGCCTGCCTTTGCTGCTAATTATCGCTGGTAACGCAGCGAGGCGGCAGCCAAGCCTCCGGCAGTGACAGAACCTTTCTAGGGCTTTTCAGCACAAAGATTCGGGGTTGTTTTCCCTGCTGCATCATGTTTTTCCTTCCTCTTTGCTTATTTTCCAGGCTGCGTGGTGAGATACTGAGCTTCCGAGTGCCTGAAAATCATTTCCAGGTTTTACCGTATTGCAGTTAACCCTGGGCTGTGCGGCGGGCAGCGGAGCCGGGGCCGGGCACCGGCCCCACGGCGAGGCCTTTCTCTGGAGTTTCTTTGTCGTTTTGTTCTTCACCAGCGCGGTGACATTGTGTCCCAGCCGCTCGCCCGTTTGGGGACCGGGCAGCGCGTTTTCCGCGTCTCTGTTACCCGGTGCTTGCCAACTTGGCAAAGTGCTTTGTAACTCCAGGGCAGGTTGCAGGGGCGGGAGGGCTGTGGCTCGGCGGAGCCGGGGAGGGCAGACCCCTTCCCACCCGCCCCCCTTACGCCAGGTCCGTGTCCAGCCCCGGGGGCTGCCCAAAAAAAAAAAAATCCCTATGGAGGAGCATGCCCCGCGACTGCCCTGCCTGCCCGGGCCAGGGCGTTGTGCGGGAGCCCCGAGCCCGTGGGGCGTGCGTGCCTGATCTGGTCTCTGGCCGGAACGATTTGCTTGTGTCGGCGCAGGCTGCTGGAGGCGGCGGCTGCCGTTCAGCAAAAGGCTCGGGGCCGCCGGCGAGAGCGTGCGGCTGGGAAGTTGCTTTACCCACCCTGCGCAGGGTCAAAGTGTGTTTCCGTGCGGGGATGCGGCTGCGGTGTGCTCCCCGGGGCTGGGAGATAGGGCCGCCGGGGCTCCGCGTTTGCTAAATGCTGCTGTTTTGGGGGGGGGGGGGGGGGGGGGGGGGCGGGGCGAAGGAGGTGGTGGCATTTCAGACCGAGCCTTGACAGTCCTCTCCTGACAACTGCTCTGAATTTCGGTCAGGCGGGGCGGCGGCTGCGGCTGCTGGACGCGCGCAGGCTTAGCTGCGTTTTGCTCGCATCGCCTTTTGAAACCGGTACGGTGGGGAGCAGAGCTGCGCCGGCCCTTCCGCCCGGGCTGGCCCCGCCGCTGGCCCCGCCGCCTCCGCACCCGGGCCTCAGGGACGCGTCGCCGTCCGCCAGCGCTGTGGCCGGCGTCGCTGCGGTCAGAAACACCCGAACCGTGGGCGTTTGACTTTTTCCTCCCCTGGCCCTGAGCAGGATGAATCCAGTACCGTGGCAGTGTTTGCACGGTGGGGGTCTCATCCCTGCTCATCCGCAAGTCCGACAGCAGCAGACCCGCGCCGCTCTGGCTTCTGCCCCCGCCGCGTCACCGGCTGACGGGTGCGCTCTTGACCCCGGGGTAATCCCCCCCTTTCAGAAGGGACGGTATGGCAGCGCCGCGCGCCGTCTGCGCGGTGAGAACCAGACTTTGCCTGGTTCCTTCCGAGCCTTTCCTTATTCCAGCCCCCTTGGGTCACCTCTTGAATCTGAGGCCAAGAGCATTTTAACCCACGGCCGCGAATCTCATCACCGAAGCTTTTCGGAGGTGGCTGCTGCGCTCAAGGTTCGCCTGGAACTTTTGATCTGTACTTGGAGTGACAGTTTGAGGTTCAATTAGTCATATCTGCACGGGGGGAGGCGGCCCCGCGCGCCGGCGTAGTGATGCGCGCCTGGCGCTGGGGAGGAACACAATAAATGTTCCTTGGGTTATCCGCTACGGTGGAGCGAAACGCTGAGAGCGTCGGGCTCGGATGAAACGCAGTAGTGACCCAAATCACACCCAAGTCGAGTCACTTGGCATCGCATCCGTTTTTCAGTGACTAATAACCAGTGTCTTCATGTAATTGAGGTCTGTAAGCGTGTGCAACGCTTTAGTGGGGGTAGAAATGGGAAAACGCCGTGCGTGAGTGGTGCCGGGTAGGCAGTGGTGCGGAGCAAAGGCTCCTCTTGGGGGAGCAGTCGGCGCACGGCCGGTGGGGCCGGCTCCCCACCCGGAGGGGCTTCCTTCTCCCGCCCTGCCCGTGGGGCGAGGAGCTGCTCCTGGGCTGTGCTGTGTGCTCCTCCTGGGGTGGCTTCCTCTGAGCCACCCACCCAGGGACAGTCCTGCCCGGTGCCACGTGCTCCGGTGGGTCAGCGTTCCCCCCTGCTTCTCCGCCTGCCCCATCCCCGCCACCTGCCCCCCCCGCCCCTCTCGGGGCTCCGAGCTGGCGTCGGCACCCTGCCGTGTGGGTTTGGGGGAGCGGGGGGGGAACGCTGCCTCCGCCATCGAGTACGCCCATTTCTCATGGAATGCAATTTAGCAGCTCGCTCCCCCTTCAGACCCTCGCTGCCTGGGGGTGGTGGCTGCACCGTTATGAATTCTCTGCACGGGTCCCCTGAGGGCTCCTGGCTACCTGTGGGCAAGTGGCCTCCGGGGGTGACCCTGCCCTTGCCCGCATGAGCCGGCATCTGTGGGAGCCTCCTACAGTGCTCTGCTCCTCCATCCCTTTTACATCGCCACCGTGCTCTCTGTGCCCAAAATTCGGGTATCCAGACCACCGTTGTGGCTTGCTGGAAAGGCTGGTGTGGCCAGCGAGGGTGCTCGCGCTGCCTCCGTCCACTGGGCACTGGCAGAAGACGACATTTTGGTCACTGGTGGCAGGGGAGGAGTTCCCAAAGCTCAAGCCCACCTGAAATTTTGTCTCTCGGTTTTTGGGGAGACGGAGCCCGCCAGAGCCGAGGGCAGGCCCTGCAGTGTCTCAAGTCCCCCTGATGAGGGGACTGGAGCATCTCCCCTAGGAGGAAATGCTGAGGGAGCTGGGCTTGTTCAGCCTGGAGAAGAGAAGGCTGAGAGGGGATCTCATCACCACCTACAAATATCTCAAGGGTGGGGGTCACGAGGATGGAGCCAGACTCTTCCCAGTGGTGCCCAGCGCCAGGACAAGGGGCCATGGGCACAACCTGAAGCAGAAGAGGTTCCAGGTGAACGGGAGGAAGAACTTGTTGAGTGTGAGGGTGATGGAGCCCTGGCCCAGGCTGCCCAGGGGGGCTGTGGAGTCTCCTTCTCTGGAGATCTTCAACCCCCGCCTGGCCGCTGTCCTGTGCCCCCTGCTCTGGGTGAGCCTGCTTGGGCAGGGGGGTGGCACTGGGGGAGCTCCGGGGGGCCCTGCCATTATTCTGGGATTCTGCTCCTTAGGAAGAGGTCAGTGAGGGGCTGGCACGTTGTACTGTGCCTGGAGACTGGGGAAGTTCTGGGTTGTGTCACCGGCTGCCGTGTTGGGCTGTTGTGCCCCGGTGTCCCCAAGGATGACCATCCCCAAGTTGGCCGTGTCTCTCATCCCCACCTCCTTCCTCCTCAGCTGGCAAGGGATGGTCACCGCAGCCGGGAGGAGCGGCTGCAGGCAGCACCGGCCTCCCTGGCCCACCACCGACCCGGCTCTGCCCTTCTGTCTCGCTCGGGTGGCCCATCGGGTGGCCAGCCCGCCGTGGCCAGCTGGGGAGGCAGATGGGATGGCCGGTCCTGGTGAGTGGGTGCACGCTGTTTCCAGCTTGGGCAGTTTCTCCTCTTTCAAAATCTGAAATTGTGATGGTCACGTTGGTTTGAATCTTCATGAGAACACCCGTCTCGGGTTTGGCCAGGCAGGTCAGAGCCTGGCCCGTCTGGCAGCGCTGGGGCAAGGCAGAGCCGTCGGAGAAGGAGGCTTGATCCTTGCTCTGGTCCGATGTTCTGGCAGCAGCGCGGGTCACGGCAGGCTGCAGCATGAGAAAACGACACGATCGATCCTGGTGCCTTGTCCTGAGGCAGGGACAGCGGCGATCCCCGGCCTGGGAGCTGGCCCCGTGGCTCGGCCGGCTCTGGGACCGAGTCGCTGCTTACGGATTTGGTCAGAGCTGCGTGCGTTACCCAGAGCGCGCTCGCCAGCACGGGGGAGGAGTGTGGTGGGCTCCTCAAGGTGAGACCACAGAGGTGTTGGTGAAGGGCTCCGTCCTCACGTTGGGGCGGTGCAACTTGTCCCGCAGTCGCGTTTCTAAGCGGTTAGAAACAAAAGTCAGAGAGCCATCGCCTTCTCTGAAGGGCATGGATGCGTATAAAGGCTTATTCTGTGCCCCCCTTCCTGTCCAGAGGGGGAAGGATTTGGGAATCGTTTCTATGCCCGTTAGTGCTGATTGACAATGAGCCTTCAGCCTCTAAGTCTTGACGGGTTTCGGTATCGGCCGGACTTACTGGCGGAACGTATGGCACGGCCTTCCTGTTCTTCGGGGGCACGGGATGGCGCGAGGCTCGGGAGCAGTCGCTGGATCTGAGGACGGGCACCGCGGCCATCGCGCGCGTCTTTAGCGGGGCGGCTGGCGCCAGGTCTGCTTTGGTGCTCCTCGGTGTGACCCGCAGCCGGCGGCGCTGGGAGACGCAGGTGAAGCCCCGGCACGGCGCGAATGATCTTGTGGGACGGTGACTGAGACCCTGCCCTAAACAACGATGTGGGGGTGAGGGCCTGGGGGGTTCCCTGGGCACGTCACGCTCCGGAGGCTTTGCACGACTACAGGACCGAGGCCCAGAGCCTTCCCGAGGAGCAGGAGGTGTCGGCGGTGTCGGTGTGAGCTGGGGCAAACGTTCCGTTTGTAATTCCCATTACAAATAATGGCCGTGTCCGTGCCTGTCGCCCCACCCTGGCGCCTGTTCTGAACCTCTCTGCCCCTCGGTGGCTGGCAGTCTGTCCTTCCTGCGGACGGACTTGGGATGGTGCCGCTCCTGGCGGGCCCTGGGAAGCTGCAGCCATGGGGCAGAGCCGCCTGGGGTGGAGCTCACCGAGCCCCTCGACGTCCTCTCCTACCCCCCCCCCCCGCTGGTCCCAGCGGGTTCGGGGGCCCAGGATCCTTGTGCACCTCCACAGCCCTGTGAAGCATGGGAACCCAGTTCTCTTTCCCCGGTGAGCACCACGTCCACCACCGCTCCAGAAAGGCCTCGGCGAGCCGTCGTAAGCAGAGTGTGTCTGGGAAGAGTGGTTCCGGAACGCCGTTCTGCTGGTACGGCAAGCGAGGGGCTGTCTTGGGAAGGGAGGACGCTCAGCACGAGGGTACCACGACACGAATAAACTTTCCGCCCGGTTGTTGAAGTGAAGCCTGGCGCGATGGGTTCGTGGTCGTGACTGCAGGCTGGAAACGTGCGCCGGCTTTTGCCAGACTCCATCGCGCCAGCTCCTGTCCTTCAGCACTAAGGAGGTCGCGGACCTGCGAGAACGACCTCAGCAACTCCTTTTATTGCTTCCTCGCAGTCCTGCACGCCCAGGTGTTATTAACGGGCGACTGCATTAATTATGACCCCCAACTAACGACGTGAGTGCCCAAACCAACCCTGCGGCTGACCGTGCTCCTCCAGGCTGAGGGGCTTCTCCAGGCAGACGGAGGCAAAACTTTTTCGAGGTGTTGCTGTTGTTAACGAAACTCGTTACCTGGCGCGGAGCTATCGTTGAAGAAATCTGTTACCTGGAGGGGGAGAGAGGTGAATGGAGCACGGAGCGGCAGGCCCCGCAGCCCTCCCCGATGGCCAGGGCTTGGGTGGAGCTTTGGTTGCGTGCCCGCGTCTTTCCTGGGGTTGGGAAACGCGCATGGATCGGTCGGCTCAGTTGAGGGAGCCCCTCCATGCTGCTGGGGGGGCTGCGGCTGCCGGCGCTGCTGGCTTTAAATCCAGCGAGCGTGGGCAGCAGCGGTGCCGTGCGTGGACGGCCGGGCAGCCGGGGGCCCCGCGGGGCTTACGCAGAGCCCGGGGAGCCCCGGCCGTGCCCGTCTCGCTGCTGGCCCCGCTGGGGTAGGTGCGAGGGCGGCAGCGTTGCGTTGCGAATGCCCTCGCCCCGCTGGGGCCGGGCAGTGCGGGCAGGGAGACGCTCTCTGCCCCGGGCAGGGCTTTGTGGGGAAGAAGCAGGGAAGGAGCTGAGAAGCGGCCGGCTGTAGTTCGGCTGTCGATTTGGGCTGACGCGGTGTTTCAGCCCTAGGGTGTGTTCTTCTTAAGCTTCTTTTTTTTTTTTTTTTTTTTTTTTTTTTTGGAAGCAGTTTAATAGTGCTTTGCAGCCTTCAGCTCTGCAGCGTGCAAGCGTTAGAGGTGGGAATGGATGCCGAGGGCTGAAGCCCCTTGGTTTTACTGAGCAGCCACTTTGGGTGAAGTTCTGTTGCTCCCGGGACGGAAACGCAGCGCTGCGCCAGAGCCAGGGACACGCCGCAGGAGCAGGCGGGACGGTGGGAGAAGCGCCCTTCATCCGCGCTGGGACGCATCATGCTCATTGCCACCCAGCGCCGATCGGGATTCCCTGGGACGCAGCAGCCGGGACAGCGATCCGTACACCTATGGGTTTATTTTTTGGGCCAACGCCCCCCATAATCCAAAGCTTTTCTATGTTTATGACTCAGAGGCATCGTCTGCAGCAATAAACTCCCTGCCGGAGCGTACCGAAAGCCATTTGCTCACCCAGCTCCCGTCCCTGCCGGCGGAGATGGCCCGGAGGGCTGAGCTCCCCGGGGTACGGCACCGCTGGGGTGAGCAGGGGCTGGGCTGCCTGGGGGGGTGGGCGGGCGGGCACCCGAAATAAAGGACAGAAAATATCCACAGCCCCTTCTCCTGGCTGCCCGTGGGCGCCTTGGGAGGGGAAGCTGGGGGTTTATGGCTCCCAGGGGATTTTCGGTGGGTTCCCCACGTCCAAGGTGGCTGGGTGCGCAGAGGGGAGATCCAGAGCCCCCTGCCTTACTTGCTGGAGGAAATGCCAGCCCTCCTTTAAAATCACTCTTGGAAAGGGGGCACCACCCGAGCTGGTTGTTTTTCCAGACTGCTCAGCAGATTTACAGCAATTTGCATAATTTTGCGTTTTGCTGTGGTAATGGAAATGATTCTGGTCTACCCTTCCTTACTGCTGCGGAGGACGATCCTGCGCCGGGAACCTGCTCACAGCGGGGGAAACTGCGCGTCCCGGAGGCTCCCACCTGCATTTCGGTTTTTCCAGTTTTCCAGCACCAGCAGAGGTGCCCGGTGCGGGGGGCTCGCCGGGCGCTGCTCCGCATGACGGAAACATCTCCCCTTCAGGGAAGCCTGGCGTGGGGTTCCTCCGCTGCGCTACCTGGGTGCCTCGCTGCAATCTGGGGCCGCTCTGGAGCGGGGAAGGGGCCCGTCCTTGCCACGAGGGCACCGCTCGCTCCCCTGCAGGCGCGGGAAGGAGCCGCTGCGGCAGAGGAGCCGGAGCGTGCCGGAGCACGGTGCCAGTGAAATGCCCTGGGACTTCCAAACAGGCTGCTGAGGGGGTTCGTTCGTCTGAGCCCGCTGCTGATTCCTAGGGGATGCTCCGGAGATGGTTTTGCAGGGAACAGAGATGTGCTGCTTCCCTCAGCACGCGTCCTGCTCCATCGCTTGTGAAACGGGCCCTGAAGAGCTTTTGTGGTTAAAAACAAATAATAATCAGGAAATGCCTTTTCCATGTGAAGTCCCAGTTTTTCCTTCCCTGGAGAATTTACGCGACCGCTGGCGGGGCGGAAAGCGGCGCGGAGGGGCCGGCGGCGTGCTCGTCTGCGGTGGCTGCGCTGGCCGTCGCCCCAGGCTGGCAGATCTCCTCGCCTCCGCCTCTGCTGCCCCTCGCTTCCTCGGGGCAGGCGTCCGTCCGCGGCCAGACCCAAACCCGATGCGTTTAAAATGGGTTGGGGCAGCGCGCTTGGGGTGGGAGGTTGGCGGGGAGCGGGCGAGGGGCTGGGGGAGGGACGTCGGGGGCCTCGTAAATTGGCTTTGCTGTCAGAACAGCTGTATCCACACCCGATGGCTTAGAAATCCAGGCGTCCTGGTTACTGCTAGTGCCTGCTTTACTCCAGTTCTGGTTTGGAAAGGGATCGGGGAAGAGCCGCTCTCCCACAGCTCCCATCCGGGTGCTCCGCAGAAAGCGCTCCCCAGGCGCCCACGTGCAGCCCACGGCACCAAATGTGCTGCGGCTGCAGCAGCAACGGCGGCGTGGGGGATTTCTGGGGCCGCCTCCTCTGCTGCTGCTCCACAGCTGATGCTGGAGAAAGGGAAAAATGAAACCATTGGAGAGGCGAGAGCCCGGCGGGGTCGGCTCTGTCCTGCTCGATGCAGCTGGGCGGTTGGCTCCTGCCCATCGTGCTCCGCTCCTGCTGAAGCATCTCCCCGGGCTTTTGCCTGCCAGTTCCCACCCCTGGCGGCCGCCTCGGCCGTGAGTGTCTGCTCGGCGTGCTCCTGCTGGCTCCCGGTTTTCCGTGCTCCTACTGGCTCCCGGTTTTCTGTGCTCCTGCTGGCTCCCAGTTTTCCAAGTCTGTCTGGCCTCGCCATCCACGCTCCTGCCCTGGCAGCCCCGCTGTGAGAGGATGGCCGGGAGCATCTCCAGAAGTTACCTGAGACCCATCCCGGCCTCGTGGCTGGGAACATCACCAGTGCAAGCTGAGCCGAAGCTGGAACGCGTCATCACGAAAATAACACAAATGTAAACTCTGCCCCCTGAGAAAAAGGGTCTGCAGGACCAGAGCTGGACGTGGCCGCAGGAGGAGAGCGTGACGCCTCTGCCGTGCGGGTCAGCGGCAAGCCCGCCCGCTTTCCCTTAGCGAGGGACGTCGTTTGTCGCGCCGTCCGGAGCTGGCACCGCACGAGTGCGGTACCTGCGGTTTGTACCCCTGCTCCCTTCCCCTGCGAGCACGGGAACCTCAGCCAGCGCCCCTCGGGGTCGTGTGCGAACGCTGGTGGGATGGATTTTCCGCTGTTGGTGCAGGTGTAAGCGCCCGTACCCCCGGGCAGCCTGGTGACGGTCCCAGCTGGTGGCGTTTCACACCCCTATGGACCTCGCACGACTGCAGTGGCCGCTGCCACCGGGGAGGGGAAGCGGCCGATGTGAACCGGGGTGGGTAGGAAGGGAAGCAGTGGGTTTTGGAGTCGCTGAGCAGGAAGCTTCCTGCTCCAACAGTGAACCTTGCTTTTCCCTCCGGCTCCTCGTTTTGGTGGAGTTTTGTTCTCGTTTTTCCGAACGAGTGGGACGCGTTGCTCTAAACCTGCGAGCACCTGCGGGATGTTGCTGCTGAAAGGATCCAGTATTTTGGTAGAAGTTTGAGTGTGCAGCATAAGTTTTCAGATTTGAGGTCTTGTTTTTGTTTACTTGCTAGAAAATGGCGATTGGTTTTGCTTCTGGTTAGAAGATGATCTTGTGCTTTTGGTTTCTGCCAATGGTGTTTGGATGAAGAGCGCAATGGGGTTTTGTGTGGCAACCTGGCATCGCAGTTCGTGGTCACAAAGCCTCCTGGGCACGATGGGTAAGCCCTGCATTCACAGAATCCCAGACTGGCAGGGGTTGGCAGGGCCCCCCGGAGCTCCCCCATCCCACCCCCCTGCCCAAGCAGGCTCACCCAGAGCAGGGGGCACAGGACAGCGGCCAGGCGGGGGTTGAAGATCTCCAGAGAAGGAGACTCCACAGCCCCCCTGGGCAGCCTGGGCCAGGGCTCCATCACCCTCACACTCAACAAGTTCTTCCTCCCGTTCACCTGGAACCTCTTCTGCTTCAGTTTGTGCCCATTACCCCTTGTCCTGGCACTGGGCACCACTGGGAAGAGTCTGGCTCCGTCCTGGTGACCCCCACCCTTGAGATATTTGTAGGTGTTGATGAAGTCCCCTCTCAGCCTTCTCTTCTCCAGGCTGAACAAGCCCAGCTCCCTCAGCCTTTCCTCCTAGGGGAGATGCTCCAGTCCCCCCATCATCCTTGTTGCCCTCCTCTGGACTCTCTCCAGGAGTTCCTCATCTTTCTTGAACTGGGGAGCCCAGAACTGGACCCAGAGCTCCAGGTGGGGTCTCCCCAGGGCAGAGCAGAGGGGGAGGAGAACCTCCCTCGCCCTGCTGGCCACGCTCCGCTTGATGCCCCCCAGGATGCCCTTGGCCTTCTTGGCCACCAGGGCACCCTGCTGGCTCATGGCCACCTTGTCATCCACCAGGACCCCCAGGTCCCTCTGGGCAGAGCTGCTTCCCAGCAGGTCAGCCCCCAGCCTGGACTGGTGCCTGGGGTTCAACCCCCCCAGGGGCAGCCCCCAACTCTTGCCCGTGTTGAACTCCATCAGGTTCCTCTCCACCAGCTCTCCAGCCTGGCCAGGCTGGGTGCATCGGCACGCGCAGGCGGGGCCGTAATGTGTTGGTTTGTCTGCTAAGGGGGCGATGTGGGTCTCCGCACGGGCCAGCCAGAAGCTTTCAAAATGCCCTTGGCTCCTCGTCCAGGCTGAAGCCGCTGCCGCAAGCCCCGCCTGGTGCTGGATCCTGGCTCAGCACCATCCATCGGCCCGCGAGGGCCCCTCCCGGCTGCTCCCGGGCCGTGCGTCGGGGGCTGAAAGCAGCCTGCTGTTCCCCTCCGATAAAGAGGACATTCTCTCGCTTAGGCCAAGCCCCGCGGCAATCAAACCAAAATATTTTCTGCACAATGGACAGAGCTCCTGACAAGCGGGGTGATGCGAATGCCAAGCGTGCTTCGCTCGAGAGGCCGATGGGGGCAGCGCCGCAGCCTCGGACTGCGCCGCGGGACCGAAACCCAGCAAGACAGGCAGAGGTCCCCTCCCTCGTAACTGCGTTTCAGTGCAAAGCCTTTCGAAGGCACCGAGGTTTGGGGGCACTGGGGGGGGCTGGCAGCATGGCGGTCCTTTTTAGACAATTAAAACCAGGTAGTCCCTGTGGCGATGCGGTGTAGGCGTCATCTGTTTCACCTGGGCTCACTCCGAGGAGGTGGCACTGGCGGTGGGGGCAGATCCCAACGCCTGACTTGTCTGCCCCTTCCCAAACCTCATCAGCCTTAGTGAAATTGCCGTGGCCTTAATCGAGTCCCCCCGAGGCTGCAGACGTGTTGATCGGCGGGGTTCTCTTTGCCTGGACAGAGGGGTGCGTGTCGGGGGTGGCCAGCTCGACGGCTGGTGATGCCGAAACCTAAATGTGGATTAACCTAAATGTTTGTGATGATAAAGCCTCGGCAGCTCGATGAGTTTCCCCCCGATGCTTTCGGCTCGTCAGCACCCGATGGGAAGCGCTGCTGCAGTCGGTACCCTCGGGGCTCCTGCGAAGGCCGTGGGAAATCGGCGTGGGGGGGTGAGCTGGCTCGGGCCGCTGGGGCCGCTTACATCCTGACAAAAAAAGGGGGTAGGGAAGTAAACTGTGTCGGAAATGGGGTGTGTGTTCCTGAGCCCGTAGCGCAAGAGGCTGGGAAGCTGCGGGCAGTTTCTGATGGGCTGAAAGGACGGAGCAGGGAGGGGCTCAGGCAGGTTTGGCTGTGCTGACATAGAATCACGGAATGGTTTGGGTTGGCAAAGCCCTTGAAGCTCCCCCAGCCCAACCGCCCCCCTCCCCCTGCCATCCCACCCCCAAACCCTGGCCCTCAGCACCGCCCCTGCCCGGCTGTTAAATCCCCCCAGGGGTGGGGACTCGACCCCTTCCCTGGGCAGCCCCTTCCAGCCCCTGACAGCCCTTTGGGGAAGGAATTGTTCCCAATGCCCAACCTCACCCTGCCCTGGCACAACTTGAGGCCGGTGCCCCTCGTCCCATCACCCCTTCCTGGGGAGCAGAGCCCGACCCCCACCTCGCTACAGCCTCCTTTCCTTCATGGTTGTGTTGGGGTTTTGGTTGGGTTTTTTTTCCCCCAAGCTTATAAAAAAACGTATAAATTGGGTCTGTGAGCCTGGTGTGTCTGTTAAAAGCCGCTGCGTGGTAGCTAATGGTGGGTTTGCCGTTGTTTGTGATCCCGTTTGGCAGCTGCAAGGGAAGGAATTACCTTTTGCTGGCTCCCGAAAAGAAAGGGCTGTGGGGGTGAAGGGGGACCAGCCCCCCGGGCTGCGGGTGGCCCCATGGAGAGCCCGGGGTTTGGGGTGCTGGAGGGGAACGAGGCAGCCGGTGTCCGGACCACGGGTCCGTCTGTCTGTACCGGCTGTGTTTAACCCGCTGTGCTTCTCCCCTCTGTCGGCAGGCGTCCAGCACCGGCACCAGGATGAGCGTGGAAGCGAGCAGCAAGCCCCTGAAGGTGGGCTCCAGGGTCGAGGTCATCGGGAAGGGGCACCGCGGTACCGTGGCTTACGTCGGGGCCACCCTCTTTGCCACGGGGAAGTGGGTTGGTGTCATCCTGGATGAAGCGAAGGGCAAGAACGATGGCACCGTGCAGGGCAGGAAATACTTCACCTGTGAAGAAAACCACGGCATCTTCGTGCGGCAGTCACAGGTACGCTTCCCCCCACGCATGCCTCGGGTGCGTGCGGCTCGTGGGTTGCTTGGGTAAACAGAGGAAAACGAGCCTTTGCACCCCGATGGGGAGCGAGAAAATAAACGTCCTTCGCTCCCAGAGAGCGCCATGTTTCTGGGACTCCCCATCTTCCATCGCAGAGGGAACAGAACAGCTCCAAGGACGGACGGGAGCCTCACCCGGAGGCGGTGCTCCTGCCGGAGCTGTGCTTTGCTCCCGCCTGACGGGCAGCTTCTCTGCCCCTTTCATTGGGGGTTTTCATTAATCTGGTTCATGGGGTCATCGTGAAATATTTTCAGATGAATTGGGTGAAAAAAAGAATTCTGGAAAGCGGGGAATGGTTTCATTTTGCCTCCAAAAGGAAGGGTAAAGCCTGCCTGCTGTCTGTGCTTCGGAGTTACCGGCTACACCCTCTGCAGGGGGTGAAGGTTGGGACCATATCTGGCTGTTTGCCTGGAAGTCAAGCCAGAGGATTTTAATTAAATAATGTTGGCCTTAAAGCATACAAAATGGGTGACTTGGGTTCTGTTGTTGAGCTTTTGCTATTCATGAACCATGGGTAGGAACGAGGAGCTCGTTCATGAACCCACAAGTCTCTTCCGTTTTAATTTCCCCCGTGTAACCCTCAAACAGCAGAAGCGCAGGGAAGTGACGCTGCTCGAGTCCCACAGGTCGGTGTGCTCCCAGCACGGTGTCACCGCCAGGGACGTTCAGCCCCTCTCCTCCTTCCTTGGCACAAAACAACCAGTTTAAGTTCTGTAGCATCTCGGCAGCAGAGCACAGAGAGAGCTCCCTTCTGCTCCCGCCGACCCTCCTGCTGCCCCCCCAGACACGGTGACTCGCTGCCGGGACACGACTGAGGAAGCGTGGGGGAAGCTGAGCACGGAATAAGGGGATTTTAGGAGTGTAGGAGTCCTGGGGTGGATCCCAGCATCCTCCATCCTGGCCCTCAGAAGGGCCTTTGGGTCACACGTGGCTCTTGGAGTTCACCGATGAGAAGTGAACGCTCTCTGCTGGCTGTTCCATGGACTCCTAGAATGGGTTGGGTTGGGAAAGCCCTCTGAGCTCCCCCAGCCCAACCGCTCCCCTCCCCCTGCCATCCCACCCCCAAACCCTGGCCCTCAGCACCGCCTCTGCCCGGCTGTTAAATCCCCCCAGGGGTGGGGACTCGACCCCTTCCCTGGGCAGCCCCTTCCAGCCCCTGCCAGCCCTTTGGGGAAGGAATTGTTCCTGGTATCCGAGGAGCTCATCGGCTTAAATCTGCTGCTGCAGCACCTCCTGTACCGTGTTGCATTTCTCCAGCCTAACCCAAAAGCAAGCCCCATTCTGGCTCCTGCCACCCAGTCTGGTGTTGCTGCCCAAGTCGTACCTGGTGGGGGACCCCAAGACCACTCAAAATCCCCCCCTCGGTTTGGATAAGCTCCCCTCTGTGTCCTGGTGCAGCAGATCCCCCAGGATCCCGTTTCCATGGTCCTTGGGTCTGGTCTTCTTGTGCTGCTGCATTTAGTGGAAAGTTGTGACAGTCCATGCGTCACCAGGTGGCTCCGAGGCGGGGTGTACCCGGTGGGTGGGTACCCCCTTTCGGCATCGTCCGGGGCGCCTGCCCTGTCCTCGCTCCGACAGCCCTGCTCTGAGCATTCTCGGTGGTGGGGCACTTGTGATTTCTGTGGCGTAATTTTGCTCTGTCTCCTTGCTGCTTTTGATGTAAGAGTACGGCCCTGGTACTTGGGCACCTTCCCTGAAATAGCAGCTGTGGCTGACAGCTTCACAGATCATTTTTATTTTTAAGCTGAACTCCCAGGCCTAAGGGATTTCATGGAACAGGTCGGGCAGATACTGTCAGGAATGATTCGGGCAGCGTGGTAAGGTGAAGGGAAGGTTCTCGAGAAGGGATCTAATCCTTTCCAGCGTCGTTTCCTACACCTATCAGACAAAAGTGCAAGGTAGTGAGCAAAGAGGCAGCCCTGCACCTTCGGCCCGTCCATAGCTCAGCACAGCTCAAACCTGAGTGTGTTCCCCTCCGCACTGCCTGGGGTCCCCTGGGGAGCTGGGGGCTTTCAGATTGAAAAACCAAAACACACACACCCCCCCTGCCCCCCCGCTGGCTGCGTTGTGTTCCAAGTCGCTGGGGTTCTCTGCTTCGGAGCAGAGCAGCTCTCCTTGAGAAGAGAAAGAAGAGTTTAAACCATTTTTTGGTCAGGCAACACAGGAAAAAAATAAAACTTGAGCTTTCGGTCAAGTGTCGTGAGTTAAAGTAACCGCGGCCGGGGTTGGTGAGCTGGGGGCTGCGCGGAGCGGCCGGGGGCTGCTGCGGGTGCTCTGGGCCGCCCCGTCCCGACGTTGGGCTTCATTTATTCCCGACGGGAGTGTTTATTTCCTGCGTGGATAAAGGACCCTTGGCTGTCTGCAGGAAGCCTGTGGCAGGAGGGCAGTTGGATCACTCCACTCAAGTGGTGAAATTAAAACTCTGTGCCGAAAAAAAATGCATTCTGCACTGTTTACATCTGCTCTAGAACGGGTCTGTTTTCTGGTCACCTCCTGCTCGTGCGTTGGGGTTTTCGTTTGGGGTTTTTTGGGTGTGGGGTTTTTTGTGTAATAACAGTGGTTTTACTTTTTCCAGATCCAGGTCTTTGAAGATGGAGCTGATACGACGTCCCCAGAAACACCAGAGTCTGCTGCCTTGAAAGTCCCCAAAAGAGGTACGGCCGGTCCGTTTCGCCCCGAAACCCCGGCTCTCCCTTGGGGTCTGGACCAGACGAGGTTCCACTGCCCAACGGGCGCTGGGGTCCCCACACTGGGGCGGTGGGCACCGGCTGCCGAGGGCTGATAGCGCGTGCCCTGGGCGCTCGCCCCGGTTCGGGTACGCCCTGGCCTCCCCCTGGCTCGCCCACCTCTCCCGCTGTCCCCTCCGCGAGGCCCCCGCAGCCTTTGGGGGTCGCAGAAGGAAGCGCCGCCTGCAAAGGCTACTCCAGGCAGCTCTGTCCGTACCGTGAACGTCTGTCTGGTGGGAAGCAAGCGGGCACCCTTCCTGGGGGGGTGGGCAGCCCTTCTGGGGGGTGGGCAGCCCTTCTGGGGGGGCCTCCAGCCCTCGAGGCTGTGCCTGGGTCCCAGCTCTGGCCCC